>CM059313.1:5702500-5705000 GCA_030340665.1 Neosalanx taihuensis
GAGTCGAGCTAAAAGGTGACGTCGGCAGACGGACCGGCCACTGATTGGCCAGAGAGTGTGACGAAGTCACGAGAGCGACATAAAGCATAGTTCGTCAACATGCCAGCTAAAATTAATAATAGGTCTTCGCCGTGGTCCACTTCTGAGGTGCAGACGCTTCTGTGTCTTGTGGCCGAGGATAAAGTACAAAAAGAGCTGGACGGAGCCACCCGCAATGAAAAGGTGTACAAGGAGGTCGCCAAGTTGATGGAAGAGCATGGTTACTTCAGGACGTACGCGTCGTGAAAAGCCTTCCACCTTTTTGTAAATAGTTTATATTTCACCTTTTTGTAAATAGTTTATATTCCACCTTTTTCTTTGAAAGTTTGCTGTGCTGCACTGATTTGCTCTTATTGTTTGTTAATAAATTATAAGTGACTTATGTGATTGTTTCATGATTTTGTAATTCATCTGCCATTACACTGGCTCTAATATATACATTACGGTTCAGAAAGGAACCAGCACCAAGTTCACATCTTTTAAAAGGTGTTAAGTGCATTTTCCCCGTCAAATGTTTTTATCACACTACTAGATTTTTAATAAATGTTTTAATCTTTTAGCATTTAATGCGTTGGTGTTATTTACGTCGCGTACAAAAATACGTCACGGCCCTTTCGCCGACGACCAGGAGGTACTATTTGCGGTGGAAAACCACCCGTGTTACTACCAAACCGAGCTGAGTTGAGCTACATTTGCGGTGGAAAAGCGCCATTAGATACATCAGAGTAATATACGGTTGCATCAGTGAACTCATCAAGAGAGATGCTGAAATAGTAACTTGAAGAGACAGAACAACCCCCCCCACCCCCCCACCACCACCACACACACAGAAAGACAGGTATGCATGGAAACAAAACTGCCCTGGGTTTACTTTCACTTCCTGTGGTCAATCGAGAAACACGTCAGAGTCTGGATAGAAACACATTAGAGTCTGGATAGAAACACATCAGAGTCTGGATAGAAACACCTCAGAGTCTGGATAGAAACACGTCAGAGTCTGGATAGAAACACCTCAGAGTCTGGATAGAAACACCTCAGAGTCTGGATAGAAACACCTCAGAGTCTGGATAGAAACACCTCAGAGTCTGGATAGAAACACCTCAGAGTCTGGATAGAAACACCTCAGAGTCTGGATAGAAACACCTCAGAGTCTGGATAGAAACACCTCAGAGTCTGGATAGAAACACCTCAGAGTCTGGATAGAAACACCTCAGAGTCTGGATAGAAACACCTCAGAGTCTGGATAGAAACACCTCAGAGTCTGGATAGAAACACCTCAGAGTCTGGATAGAAACACCTCAGAGTCTGGATAGAAACACCTCAGAGTCTGGATAGAAACACCTCAGAGTCTGGATAGAAACACCTCAGAGTCTGGATAGAAACACATCAGAGTCTGGATAGAAACACCTCAGAGTCTGGATAGAAACACCTCAGAGTCTGGATAGAAACACCTCAGAGTCTGGAATAGATTGCGATGCCAGCTCACACATGCCAGTTGTGTGTGTGTGTGTGTGTGTGTGTGTGTGTGTGTGTGTGTGTGTGTGTGTGTGCATGAGTGTATCTCCTTTAACAGACAAGTTATGTAAGTTCACCTTAATTACCGAAAGAGGAAGAATGTGAGAGATGGGAGCTGAGAGAACTGACCAAGAACGAAAGAGAGAGAACAGTGTTGGTGTGACTGTTAATGTGAGACAGGAACATCATAGATATGCATTGACAGGAGGACGAGGGAAAAGAGCGAAATTGATGGAGAGATAATGAAGAAAAGTCCAAGACAAAAAGCGATATATTTAGAGTGACAGAGAGGATGGAGGGTGCCTGATTAGAGAGAGAGAGAGAGAGAGAGAGAGAGAGAGAGAGAGAGAGAGAGAGAGAGAGAGAGAGAGAAGGACTTCATACATACACCGCTGAGAGGAGAGTATGCAGACCTCTCTCTCTTTAACTTCATCTTCCTCCTGAAGGTGATCTTGCTCCTGTAAGTCATCCTGATCTGACAGCTATACAGAACCACACACACAGTCACAAGTCCAACACACACGCTCACTCACATGAGCTACGGCGATACTGAGCGGTGTGTGTGTGTGTGTGTGTGTGTGTGTGAGTCGTCAGCATGTGTGGCCAATGAGGAAGTAGAGCTTTGGCGTCACACACTGGAGGCGTAGACAAGAGAAAACCAACACACCAATGTGAAAACGCAAACAAACTACACACATATTCACACACACACACACACACACACACACACACACACAAGCACATACTGAGATAACAGAAACACACTCATAGGCCATGAACAGGCCATGAACAGGCCATGTGCGGTAAGCAGAAACAGTCCTATCCTATCAGTGGATGAGTTGTCCTTGTATCAGTCCATCCCTCCTCTCTATCGCTCTCAGAACACATGTGTGTCTGACTCCATGTCCTTCCCTTATCCTTCCACATCTGTTTATCTACAGTACAG